>JAIFZK010000019.1:7317500-7325000 GCA_027481765.1 Tenualosa thibaudeaui | reverse complement strand
ATTGTATAGACCTCGTCTCATTGACCACTGATAATTCAGCTGATGAGTGTCTGTCTATCGCTGATCGTGCTGATTCCTGTGTCTGTGCCCGTTGCGAACAGGTGCCTCTTCGGCGGGAGCGAGCGTGTCAGTCCTCCGCAGTGTCTTTGTCTGGTTGGCTCGAGGCCAGGCTTTTCCTCCGTGTGCCGCCTGGCCGTGGCCAGTGCCTGCACAAGGGCAATCGCCCATGACTGGGGGCTGGGGAGGAGACTCAGCTTTGCAGACGACAGGGTGGCACCCTTGTCTCCTTTAAGACAGGGGGCTCGGGCTTGGCTCGCTTGCACCTTTGTGGTGGGAGATATCATTTAGATGTGTGTGTGTGTGTGTGTGTGTGTGTGTGTATGTGTGTGTGTGTGTGAGAGAAAGACACAGAGATTGTGTGTGTGTGAGTGTGAGTGTCACTCCCCCCACCCCCCTTCTACCACCACCCTAAGCACCGCCCACCCCCCACTTAGTCTGGCTAGTGTCTCAGACAGCCAGGATCCGCATTGCGTTGCAGCTCTCTCTCTCTTTCTCTCTCTCTCTTTTTCTCTCTGTGCCTCTTTATCCCCTTTCTTTTTTTCTACTCTTCTCCCAGTAGCTTGCTCTCTTCCCATCTCCCCCTCTCCCCTCCCCTCCCCTCCTCTATTCCTCTCTGTTGCGTTTTCTCTCTCTCTACCATCTTCCTTTTTCACATTCTCAGTCACTCGCTAACCCCCTCCTCTTTCTTTCCATCTTTCTCTCTCTCCCTCTCTCTCTCTCTCTCTCACACACACTCTCTGCTCCCCTATTTAGAGAGAAAAGGGCATATATCAGCAGTCTGCTGATTCTGCTTCTGGCTTGTTCATTTAGCGCACACACACACACACACACACACACACACACACACACACACACACACACACACACACACACAATATCTCTCTCTCTCACACACACACATGCAATCTCTCTCTCTTACACACACACACACACACACATACACACACAGTCTCTCTCTCTCTCACACACACACACACGCACAAATACACAGAGGCACTCATAGACTCCAATCCTGAAAGATTTTTAATTGGTTTAAAGGTTGTTTGATGGTAATGCTAGGACAGCTTTTTCCCGTCTCCCTCTTTTCTCTGAAATGAACTTTGATTTTATTTTTCTTTCTGCCACCCAGGCTCTGCGCTCACCTCCGTATCCCATCAAGCACCTGCAATTGTCTTTGTTCTGTTTTGTTCCGTTTAGTTTCGTCTCGTCTCGTCTCGTCTCGTCTCGTCTCGTGTCGTCGTGGTTCGTTTTGCCCTGTTTGTTTTGTTGTGTTGTTGAGTGACTGTGTGGGGCATTCAAGGTGTTTTTGGCTGTTAGTGGTGTTGGAGGCAGTCTCCTCGCCAGCAGCACAATGGCGTGAAACAATCAGTCAGGGAGTCACACAGTGTGTGTGTGTGTGTGTGCTCCCACTCCACCACTGAAGTGCACAGTGTGTGTGTGTGTGTGTGTGTGTGTGTACACACACATGTGCATGAGTGCATGTATGTGCATGCAAGTGCACGTGCGTGTGTGTGTGTGATTGGGGCTGGGGGGTGGTAGAGCACCTGGGTGCTGAGGCTCTCTCAGTGCACTGCATAAATGGGGGACCTATAGCCTCTGTGGAATGACGTCATAGTTTTGTAAGGTGAGGCTCTGTCTGTGCCTTTTGTCTGACGTACGGTGCTCCCTGCTAACACCACACACCTAGTCTACCTGTCTGGCCCAGTCGACTGGACATGGATCCAAGTTGGATGGCACTTAGCCTATATCTGTGTGAATATCTGTGTGTGTGTTTTTTGTGTGTGGTTGTCATGTGTGTGTGTGTATCTGGTTGGCTGGTGTGTGTGTGTGTGTGTGTGTGCATGCATGCCTTTGTGTATCTGTGTGGCTATTGCTGGAGAGAGTGCTCTAGATGGACGCTTAGCAGAGTCACGGCCACCACCCACATTTGTCCACTCACCGCTCTGCAGTCACCGTCGAGTTCGAACTGCAGTCTCGGGCAAACTGCTCTCTCGGGCATCGGTTTGCGGGTCGCCGTCTGCAGTCATTAGGCAGTTCATCTCGAAGACACAAGGTCCAGTTCTTGTCAAGATATCCTTGCTCTATGGGTCAGATATAAGTATAAATATCTCCCCAGGTATAGAGTATATATTATGGTTCTCTCCCTCTCCATGATTGTGGACACTGAAATTAGAACAGATTTTTTAAGAGCCCACTTGGATCCATACCGAGGTCCTTCTAATTGATATTGCTGTTTTTATGGCTTGCTAATGCCTGTTCTAATGCTCGCTCTGTCACTGAGGCTTGTGGGCAGACCCAGGCAAATAGATCACATTGAAACTAACTCCCTCAACCCACTCGCAATAAATCACCTGCAGCAGACACCTATCCCGTATCAATATTATTGGAGCAAAACACATTAGGAAGGTGTCTGTGTGTGTGTGTGTGTGTGTATGTGTGTGTGTGTGTGTGTTTGAGAAAGAGAGAGGGAGAGAGAGAAAAAAAGAAAGACAGAGGAAAGAAAGAAAGAAAAAAGATTGATTATGGCAAGCAGCCATCCCCCAAAAACTCAACATCGGCCACTGTGAAACATAATGCCTACAGTGTATTTGGCATGTCTTACAGTTTTGCCTTCCTCCATTGATGGTCATTGGGACATAATGTCTCATGTCTATGATATTTTGGGCAGTATTTTGTGCATGCTGACTCTCATGTGTGCCAACACACAGACACACACACACACGCACGCCCCCCTCTGTGTTCCTGTCTCAGTCTTTCATTCATGGCAGTGAGTTGGTGTTGTCAGTGTGAGGGGAATCTGATGAGGCATGCAAACAGATTGATTGAGGGATGATTGCAGCAAATATACAGAGAATCATATTTTAGTCATCTCTCTCTTCACTCTCTCTCTCTCTTTTTCTTTTTCATTCTCTGTCTGTCTGTCTCTCCCTCTCTCCCTCTGCCAGGGCTTTATGTACTTTCAGTTCTCCCCGTTTGAAATTCTGACCCTCCCCCTTCATTCCCTAGCCTTCTCCCGCTCTCTCCTCTCCTCTCCTCTCCTCTCCTCTCCTCTCCTCTCCTCTCTTCCTCTGCTCTCCTCTCCTCTTCCTCTCTGTTCTCCTCTCCTCTCCTCTTCCTCTCTGTTCTCCTCTCCTCTTTGCTCTGCTCTCCACCACCCTGCCCGTTCCTTCTGTCTTACACACATTACTGCTCCCTCTCCTAGACACACACTCATTCACTCACTCCCGCACAAGCACACAGACTGCAAAAGAGGGAAAGGGTGTGTGTGTGTGTGTGTGTGCGTGCGTGCATGTGTAGGTGGGAGGGGGTAACGGAGATGTGATGCTTGGAAAATGTGTGTGAGAGAGAGAGCAGGAGAGACGTAAGGAGGGAGGGTGAAAGAGAGAGAGAGAGAGAGAATCAGAGAGTAAGAGAGAGGGACAGGGAGAGAGAGTTTGAGATCGGGGACAGGGTATGCAAAAGTGAGAGAGAAAGATGCTGAGAGCAGAGAGACGAGGGAAAAGCAAGCAAGAGAGGGAGAGAGAGGGAGAGAAAGAGACAAGGCTGTGAACATGGGACCATGATGGTGAAAGGGAGTGAACGAAAAAAAGCGAAGGGGTGCATGTGTGTGTGAGAGTGTGTGTGTATGTGTATGTGTGTCTGTGTGTGTGTGTGTGCACTGTGTGTCTGCATGTGTGTGTGCAGGCACATCTCTTGCGTGAGCATGCGTGTACTCATGTCTGCGTGTGCGTGCATGTAAGTGTGTGTGCATGTGTGTCTGGCAGCGAGGACAGAGGCTGGGAAGGTGGCTGTGCTGGTGGCTCTGGGGGTGGGGGGTAGGTAGGATGGGAATCAATAGCCCTGTCTTTAATGCACCTGCTGATGGGCTGCCTGGGCTCGCTTGCTCGCTCGTTCGCACGTTCGCTCGCTGTCTGAGCCCAGCCGTTCCCACTCATCCTGGAAGCCGGAGAGAAGAGAGGAAAGGAGAGAAGAGAGAAGAAGAGGAGGAGAGGCAACCGAGGCAGCAGCGACAGGCAGCAGACAGCGGCACCGGAGGCTGAGGCTGAGTCTGAGTCTGGCAAGAGGCTGTCTGTCTTTGCTGTCTGTCTTTTTTTTTTCTTCATACCAATTCAAACACCCCTCTGACTGTTAGCCAGAGAAAGGAAGTCGGGAACGAGGAAGAGGAGGGACAAAAAGAAAGAGGGGCAAAATAATCAGATTTTTTCCCCTTCCTTTTCTTCTTCTTCTTCTCCTTCTTCTTCTTAATCAGGCAAGGGGTGGGGGGAAGGGGCAAATGCTTGCTGACTTGTTCTCTTCTCCTGTCCATACACTTGAAGTGGATATGTTTGGCTTTTCTTACTAATTTTTTTCTTCTTCTCCTGTGCCTCTCAGTAGGTCTCTCTCTCTCTCTCTCTCTCTCTCACACACACTCTCTCTCTGTCTGTGTGTCTCTGTGACTGCATGTGCTTGTACTCGGTGCACCTGGGTGTTCACATATGTTATCTTAGCTTAAACCAAGCCATTGCCTCAGGTTAAATAATGTTTCTATGTCATTTTTTTAACGTCGGAAAAATATTTATTTTGTCGTTGATTACCACTGTGGTCTTTAGCGCTTTCTCTTTCAGGCTAGAGATATTGACCCCCCCCCTTAAGGAAGTCTGTCTGCCTGCCTTTCACCCGTCCTCATCCTGCACTTTGATGCCATTACACTGTGCCTCTGATGAACAAAAGAAGCTTGCCAAATGGGAAAAGGACACACGCTTTACCGGGCACATGAAACAATAGCCCAAGAGGAACCAAATCGGTAAGTGGTTGGTTGTGTGGCATTCTCTGGGCTGTGCACTTGTGTGGTGTCTGGCTTACTTGATTAGTGGCTTGAGTTTGCATTGTGTTATGGGGTGGGGGGGGTAGGGTGTGTATGTGTATGTGTATGTGTGTGTGTGGTATTTGTGTGTGCGTGTGTGTGTGTGTGTGTGGGGGGGGGGGGGGGTTCAGGAACTCATCATTATCCAATAGAAGTCTGACTGCTTGATTTAGCAGATGCGCTTCTGACGGATGGTGTGTCTGAATGGTTCTTGTGCAAGGTGTGCACCACTGAATTGGCTGGAGTTCTGAACTTTTGCTGCAGGCATATACATAATTTATTACAAGATTTTCGCCAAACCTTCAAAACTAACAGGTTTCATTGCCACAATAGCGAACAACTTCATCGAGGGTGTTAATGCTTTTATTTAACATGGAGCGTGCGAGAATTGCAAGCTGCACTTTTGGGAAAAGGTGGGTTAAAATAAATGAGACGCTGTATGACGAGCCATTAACAGCTGCAGTCCTATGTCAAGTATTGTGAATTTATCAAGCTTGTGGTGGCGTTTTTTTGTTTTTTTTAAATGGATGTGATTTTCCACGACACAACACTGTCTCAAGTCTAATTCTAGCAAGGCCAGGTGTCTGCCGCTAGGGGGTGCCCCACTGCAGTTCCATTATGTCGCAACTACATGTCTTTGCAGGGTTGGATTAAACTACATTTTCATATTTATGCATGATGCAGGACTATAAGGGGACATGCCCAAGAAGAGCAGGCATTAACAAAATGCCCAACTGATCATTTTCAAATGATCGTTTCTGTCTTTACAGGTTAAGGCAGACTTTCTGTATTGTATGGAGACGATGGGGGGATGTGGAGACAGAATCCTGCAGGATCTCCATTTTGCCTTGTCCTCACATCACCTGGAGAGTATTGGAGGACGTGAGTGTGTGAACCAGCAGGGCTGAGAGTCTGCCTGTCTAACACAGGGCAGTCGACATCTGATTCTCAACAAGCAAACAAGGGAATCCCGCAGCTTATTCCTAAGGCTTTGTGAATAAAGGGTAGGAATTATCTGGGAAAAGATTTGTGCTTTGTGACCTGGAACTTGGGAGTGAGGTATAAGGTGAAAACGCATAAGAAAAAAGATGTAATGAAGACTTGTCGCATTGGTGCACTTCGCCGCGGTTTAAGGGAAGATCTCTGCACTTCTCTGCTGTTTGCCATATTGTAGAGAAATGCTGCATCTTGTTTTTTTCTTGATGCTTGTCTGGAGGCATCTTGTTGTCTGTTAAAATGTGTAATGTTGCGCATTATCGATAGCTTGGTTTTACCATGAAGTGACACCATGAAGCTCATAAGTTGTAGTTTGATACCCTGTCGCATTTGTTCTCGAAGGTTCATCATATCTTTTTAATACACATTGCAGAGAAGATGGAACGAAAAACACTTAAAAATTTGTGTTTTGCATTTTTAAAAAACGTCGTGTCCCAGCATGCACCTCTGTCCCTGAGACCCTTAACCTGTGAAGTCATAACAGGTCACAGGTGAGGTCCTCAGGAACAGAGTTTCATGTGTCTGCAGCCCCAGTAGTCCAGTGGAGAATCAGAGGCTCTTTTAGCTCTGCTTTTCATTAATCTCCCTGAGATAGAGTGACCTTAAGGTAATCTACAGCTTTAAAAACCACTCACAAATTAAGTGTGCCGATGACCTTTCCTAAAACTGCTGATCTGACTGAAAGGACCAGACACCCGCAGACTGAGCGAAACATCTGATGAATATTCATCAAAACATTTGCTAGCCTTTCATCAGACATTTGGAGAGCAAAGGAAGAGAGAGGAGGAGGAAAAAACAAGAGATGAGGAGTAAAAGAGGGCAAAATACTTAAACGAAGGAGGAGAAGAAAGTAAGGAAGAGGAATATTACTATTCTAGAAGATTAATACGATTCTTCGCTTAAGGGGGCATAGCCATTAGGCTGTCTTTGTTATTCTCACCTCTGAGAAATGTAACGGGAAGGCAGCCAAGGCCAGTGACCCCGTCACACACTCATCCTCACGTCCTCGCCAAATGTGTTGGCTAATTAATGCACCACCACCTATGGTGCATGACTCAGTTCTGATGGCCAGTGTACTATAATCCTCTTCTCTGACACTTAGTTAATAAACGTGTCTACCTCTAAGCAGTATGTCATTTTTTACAGAATGTGTACACATTTATTTTGTGTGTGTGTGTGCACGCACACATGTCTGTGTGTGTGTGTGTATGACAGAGACAGAGAGCGAGTCTCAGTGTGGTTTCATTTCACTTCACCAGATGAACCAGAGGAAGCTGTGAGCATCTGCTGTGCTAGAGTGTAGAGATGGTCTAAAGGCGGAGCACTGAATCCAATCAAGGCCCACACACCCACCGACTTATGTCACAGATTCCTCCGTTTCCTATGCGACTCCTAAAGAACATTTAAGAACATTAAGATTGCATTAGCAATGCAAGCACTCAAACTCAGCCCATGTATCACAGCATATATGGAGAAAGCTTTTAAGGGGGGGAAATGCAGTCTGCTTTACCAAGAGCTTCCAAGTTCTAATTAGAGACATCCGTAATTCTCACTGTTCCAAGGGTGAGAATGACCTATAGCTACCTAAGATAATTTGTACC